>CM051239.1:432585023-432612523 GCA_027917425.1 Gastrophryne carolinensis
CCTTCCTTCTCTCTCTATTCTACATCCCTTCCTTCTCTCTCTATTCTACATCCCTTCCTTCTCTCTCTATTCTACATCCCTTCCTTCTCTCTCTCTATTCTACATCCTTCCTTCTTTCTCTCTCTATTCTACATCCCTTCCTTTTCTCTCTCTATTCTACATCCCTTCCTTCTCTCTCTATTCTACATCCCTTCCTTCTCTCTCTATTCTACATCCCTTCCTTCTCTCTCTCTATTCTACATCCCTTCCTTCTCTCTCTATTCTACATCCCTTCCTTCTCTCTCTCTATTCTACATCCCTTCCTTCTCTCTCTATTCTACATCCCTTCCTTCTCTCTCTATTCTACATCCCTTCCTTCTCTCTCTATTCTACATCCCTTCCTTCTCTCTCTCTATTCTACATCCCTTCCTTCTCTCTCTATTCTACATCCCTTCCTTCTCTCTCTATTCTACATCCCTTCCTTCTCTCTCTATTCTACATCCCTTCCTTCTCTCTCTATTCTACATCCCTTCCTTCTCTCTCTCTATTCTACATCCCTTCCTTCTCTCTCTCTCTATTCTACATCCCTTCCTTCTCTCTCTCTATTCTACATCCCTTCCTTCTCTCTCTCTATTCTACATCCCTCCTCTCTCTTCTACATCCTTCCTCTCTCTCTATTCTACATCCCTTCCTTCTCTCTCTCTATTCTACATCCCTTCCTTCTCTCTCTATTCTACATCCCTTCCTTCTCTCTCTCTATTCTACATCCCTTCCTTCTCTCTCTATTCTACATCCCTTCCTTCTCTCTCTCTATTCTACATCCCTTCCTTCTCTCTCTATCTACATCCTTCCTTCTCTCTCTCTATTCTACATCCCTCCCTCCTTCTCTCTCATTCTACATCCCTTCCTTCTCTCTCTCTATTCTACATCCCTTCCTTCTCTCTCTATTCTACATCCCTTCCTTCTCTCTCTCTATTCTACATCCCTTCCTTCTCTCTCTCTATTCTACATCCCTTCTTCTCTCTCTATTCTACATCCCTTCCTTCTCTCTCTCTCTATTCTACATCCTTCCTCTCTCTCCTATTCTACATCCCTTCCTTCTCTCTCTCTATTCTACATCCCTTCCTTCTCTCTCTATCTACATCCCTTCCTTCTCTCTCTATTCTACATCCCTTCCTTCTCTCTCTCTATTCTACATCCCATCCTTCTCTTTTCTCTCTATTCTACATCCCTTCCTTCTCTCTCTCTATTCTACATCCCTTCCTTCTCTCTCTATTCTACATCCCTCCTTCTCTCTCTCTATTCTACATCCCTTCCTTCTCTCTCTCTATTCTACATCCCTTCCTTCTCTCTCTATTCTACATCCCTTCCTTCTCTCTCTCTTCTCTTCACACCTCTCTCTCTATTCTACATCCTTCTCGCTCTCTATTCTACATCCCTTCCTTCTCTCTCTATTCTACATCCCTTCCTTCTCTCTCTCTATTCTACATCCCGTCCTTCTCTCTCTCTACTCATCCCTTCCTCTCTCTCTCTATTCTACATCCCTCTTCTCTCTCTCTCTAATCACCTCCCTTCTCTCACACTCTAATCTACATCCCTTCCTTCTCTCTATTCTACATCCCTTCCTTCTCTCTCTATCTACATCCTTCCTTCTCTCTCTCTCTATTCTACATCCCTTCCTTCTCTCTCTCTCTATTCTACATCCCTTCCTTCTCTCTCTATTCTACATCCCTTCCTTCTCTCTCTCTCTATCAACATCCCTTCCTTCTCTCTCTCTATTCTACATCCCTTCCTTCTCTCTCTATTCTACATCCCTTCCTTCTCTCTCTCTCTATTCTACATCCCTTCCTTCTCTCTCTATTCTACATTCCTTCCTTCTCTCTCTCTCTCTATTCTACATCCCTTCCTTCTCTCTCTCTATTCTACATCCCTTCCTTTTCTCTCTCATATTCTACATCCCTTCCTTTTCTCTCTCAATTCTACATCCCTTCCTCTCTCTATTCTACCTCCCTCCCCTCTCTATTCTACATCCCTTCCTTCTCTCTCTCTATTCTACATCCCTTCCTTCTCTCTCTCTATTCTACATCCCTTCCTTCTCTCTCTCTATTCTACATCCCTTCCTTCTCTCTCTATTCTACATCCCTTCCTTCTCTCTCTCTATTCTACATCCCTTCCTTCTCTCTCTCTCTATTCTACATCCCTTCCTTCTCTCTCTCTCTATTCTACATCCCTTCCTTCTCTCTCTCTCTATTCTACATCCCTTCCTTCTCTCTCTCTATTCTACATCCCTTCCTTCTCCTCTCTATTCTACATCCCTTCCTTCTCTCTCTATTCTACATCCTTCCTTTTCTCTCTCTATTCTACATCCCTTCCTTCTCTCTCTATTCTACATCCCTCTTCCTTCTCTCTCTATCTACATCCCTTCCTTTTCTCTCTCTATTCTACATCCCTTCCTTCTCTCTCTCTATTCTACATCCCTTCCTTTTCTCTCTCTATTCTACATCCCTTCCTTCTCTCTCTCTATTCTACATCCCTTCCTTCTCTCTCTATTCTACATCCCTTCCTTCTCTCTCTATTCTACATCCCTTCCTTTTCTCTCTCTATTCTACATCCCTTCCTTCTCTCTCTCTATTCTACATCCTTCCTTTTCTCTCTCTATTCTACATCCCTTCCTTCTCTCTCTCTATTCTACATCCCTTCCTTCTCTCTATTCTACATCCCTTCCTTCTCTCTCTATTCTACATCCCTTCCTTCTCTCTCTCTATTCTACATCCCTTCCTTCTCTCTCTCTCTATTCTACATCCCTTCCTTCTCTCTCTCTCTATTCTACATCCCTTCCTTTTCTCTCTCTATTCTACATCCCTTCCTTTTCTCTCTCTATTCTACATCCCTTCCTTCTCTCTCTATTCTACATCCCTTCCTTCTCTCTCTCTATTCTACATCCCTTCCTTCTCTCTCTATTCTACATCCCTTCCTTCTCTCTCTATTCTACATCCCTTCCTTCTCTCTCTCTATTCTACATCCCTTCCTTCTCTCTCTCTCTATTCTACATCCCTTCCTTCTCTCTCTCTATTCTACATCCCTTCCTTCTCTCTCTCTATTCTACATCCCTTCCTTCTCTCTCTATTCTACATCCCTTCCTTCTCTCTCTCTATTCTACATCCCTTCCTTCTCTCTCTCTATTCTACATCCCTTCCTTCTCTCTCTCTATTCTACATCCCTTCCTTCTCTCTCTATTCTACATCCCTTCCTTTTCTCTCTCTATTCTACATCCCTTCCTTCTCTCTCTATTCTACATCCCTTCCTTCTCTCTCTATTCTACATCCCTTCCTTTTCTCTCTCTATTCTACATCCCTTCCTTCTCTCTCTATTCTACATCCTTCCTTCTCTCTCTCTATTCTACATCCCTTCCTTCTCTCTCTCTATTCTACATCCCTTCCTTCTCTCTCTATTCTACATCCCTTCCTTCTCTCTCTCTATTCTACATCCCTTCCTTCTCTCTCTCTATTCTACATCCCTTCCTTCTCTCTCTCTATTCTACATCCCTTCCTTCTCTCTCTCTATTCTACATCCCTTCCTTCTCTCTCTCTATTCTACATCCCTTCCTTCTCTCTCTATTCTACATCCCTTCCTTCTCTCTCTATTCTACATCCCTTCCTTCTCTCTCTCTATTCTACATCCCTTCCTTCTCTCTCTCTATTCTACATCCCTTCCTTCTCTCTCTATTCTACATCCCTTCCTTCTCTATCTATTCTACATCCCTTCCTTCTCTCTCTCTCTATTCTACATCCCTTCCTTCTCTCTCTCTATTCTACATCCCTTCCTTCTCTCATCTCTATTCTACATCCCTTCCTTCTCTCTCTATTCTACATCCCTTCCTTCTCTCTCTATTCTACATCCCTTCCTTCTCTCTCTATTCTACATCCCTTCCTTCTCTCTCTCTATTCTACATCCCTTCCTTTTCTCTCTCTATTCTACATCCCTTCCTTCTCTCTCTATTCTACATCCCTTCCTTCTCTCTCTATTCTACATCCCTTCCTTCTCTCTCTCTATTCTACATCCCTTCCTTTTCTCTCTCTATTCTACATCCCTTCCTTCTCTCTCTCTATTGTACCTCCCTTCCTTCTCTCTCTCTATTCTACAGCCCCTCTCAGGGTCACACCTGCAATGAGGCCAGGTGAGGCTGCACCATCTAGAGGGGGCGGCAATCTCCAGACCTTTTTTTTTACTAGCTAATTGGTGGTTTAGTAGGGGTCGGGAAACCACTGCACACCGCCATGTTTTTTTTTTTTTTTAATACATTCGATCATTGGTGGCTCAGTGCCCCTCCCCCCACCAGTGAGTGAATTTATAACAAAAAACATCCCTTCCCTCTCTTTCTCCTCAGTATCCATTCCATCCTTCTCTCTATCTCTCATGTTCACCCCCCTTTTCTTTTTATTGTTTCATTTCCTCTTCCTCTGATTCTCTCTCATTTTCACACCCCTCCTTCACATTCCCTCCTTCCTTCTTTTTCCCACATTCTCTCTCTATTTTTCCCCATTCTCTACTACTTTCTCTATTTTCCACATTCTCTCTCTTTTTCCCCATTCTCTTCTTTTATTTTCCACATTCTCTCTCTTTTTCCCCATTCTCTACTTCTTTCTCTATTTTCCACATTCTCTCTCTTTTTCCCCATTCTCTCAGCGCGTTCATGCTGTGGGCTAGATGTGTGTTGCGTATTGTATGTGCTGCGCTTTAAAAAAAAAAAAAAAAAAAAAACATGAAAAAGTTGCTGAGTAAAGTCCCCGGGGTGAGGTGACCATAGACTCCCTCTGGCAGGCGCTAGTGTTGCTTTGTATCAAAGTGCTCCTTCACCCTGAATAAGAGCCTATCTTATATGTTTCCCACACCCTGTACATACAGATTGCTCACATTAATCCGGACCTTCACCCTGAATAAGAGCCTAGCTTGTATGTTTCCCACACCCTGTACATACAGATTACCCACATTAATCCGGACCTTCACCCTGAATAAGAGCCTAGCTTGTATGTTTCCCACACCCTGTACATACAGATTGCCCACATTAATCCAGACCCTCACCCTGAATAAGAGTCTATCTTATATGTTTCTCACACCCTGTACATACAGATTGCCCACATTAATCCGGACCTTCACCCTGAATAAGAGCCTATCTTATATGTTTCCCCCCTGTACATACAGATTACCCACATTGATCCGGACCTTCACTCAGAATAAGAGCCTATCTTATATGTTTCTCACACCTGTACATACAGATTACCCACATTGATCCGGACCTTCACTCAGAATAAGAGCCTATCTTATATGTTTCTCACACCCTGTACATACAGATTGCTCACATTAATCCGGACCCTCACCCTGAATAAGAGCCTATCTTATATGTTTCCCACACCCTGTACATACAGATTGCTCACATTAATCCGGACCTTCATCCTGAATAAGAGCCTATCTTGTATGTTTCCCACACCCTGTACATACAGATTGCTCACATTAATCCGGACCCTCACCCTGTATAAGAGCCTATCTTGTATGTTTCCCACACCCTGTACATACAGATTGCCCACATTAATCCGGACCTTCACCCTGAAAAAGAGCCTAGCTTGTATGTTTCCCACACCCTGTACATACAGATTGCTCACATTAATCCAGACCCTCACCCTGAATAAGAGCCTATCTTATATGTTTCCCACACCCTGTACATACAGATTGCCCACATTAATCCAGACCCTCACCCTGAATAAGAGTCTATCTTAAATGTTTCCCCACCTGTACATACAGATTGCCCACATTAATCCGGACCTTCACCCTGAATAAGAGCCTATCTTATATGTTCCCCCCTGTACATACAGATTACCCACATTGATCCGGACCTTCACTCAGAATAAGAGCCTATCTTATATGTTTCTCACACCCTGTACATACAGATTGCCCACATTAATCCGGACCTTCACCCTGAATAAGAGCCTATCTTATATGTTTCTCACACCCTGTACATACAGATTGCCCACATTAATCCGGACCTTCACCCTGAATAAGAGCCTATCTTATATGTTTCCCCCTGTACATACAGATTGCTAACATTAATCCGGACCCTCACCCTGAATTAGAGCCTATCTTATATGTTTCTCACACCCTGTACATACAGATTGCCCACATTAATCCGGACCTTCACCCTGAATAAGAGCCTATCTTATATGTTTCCCCCCTGTACATACAGATTACCCACATTGATCCGGACCTTCACTCAGAATAAGAGCCTATCTTATATGTTTCTCACACCCTGTACATACAGATTGCCCACATTAATCCGGACCTTCACCCTGAATAAGAGCCTATCTTATATGTTTCCCCCTGTACATACAGATTACCCACATTGATCCAGACCTTCACTCAGAATAAGAGCCTATCTTATATGTTCCCCCCACCTTGTACATACAGATTGCCCACATTAATCCGGACCATCATCCTGAATAAGAGCCTATCTTATATGTTTCCCCCACCCTGTACATACAGATTGATCACATTAATCCGGACCCTCACCCTGAATAAGAGCCTATCTTATATGTTTCCCACACCCTGTACATACAGATTGCTCACATTAATCCGGACCTTCAGCCTGAATAAGAGCCTATCTTATATGTTTCCCACACCCTGTACATACAGATTGCCCACATTAATCTGGACCTTCACCCTGAATAAGAGCCTATCTTATATGTTTCCCCACCCTGTACATACAGATTGCTCACATTAATCCGGACCTTCAGCATGAATAAGAGCCTATCTTATATGTTTCCCACACCCTGTACATACAGATTGCCCACATTAATCCGGACCTTCACCCTGAATAAGAGCCTATCTTATATGTTTCCCCCCTGTACATACAGATTGCCCACATTAATCCGGAACCTTACCCTGAATAAGAGCCTATCTTATATGTTTCCCCTGTACATACAGATTGCCCACATTAATCCTGACCTTCACCCAGAATAAGAGCCTATCTTGTATGTTACCCCCTCCCTGTACATACAGAGTCCTCACATTAATCCGGACTCTCACCCTGAATAAGAGCCTATCTTATATGTTTCCCACACCCTGTACATACAGATTGCCCACATTAATCTGGACCTTCACCCTGAATAAGAGCCTATCTTATATGTTTCCCCACCCTGTACATACAGATTGCTCACATTAATCCGGACCTTCAGCATGAATAAGAGCCTATCTTATATGTTTCCCACACCCTGTACATACAGATTGCCCACATTAATCCGGACCTTCACCCTGAATAAGAGCCTATCTTATATGTTTCCCCCCTGTACATACAGATTGCCCACATTAATCCGGAACCTTACCCTGAATAAGAGCCTATCTTATATGTTTCCCCCCTGTACATACAGATTGCTCACATTAATCCGGACCTTCACCCTGAATAAGAGCCTATCTTGTATGTTTCTCCCCTGTACATACAGATTGCCCACAATAATCCTGACCTTCACCCAGAATAAGAGCCTATCTTGTATGTTACCCCCTCCCTGTACATACAGATTCCTCACATTAATCCGGACTCTCACCCTGAATAAGAGCCTATCTTATATGTTTCCCCACCCTGTACATACAGATTGCTCACATTAATCCAGACCCTCACCCTGAATAAGAGCCTATCTTATATGTTTCCCCCCTGTACATACAGATTGCCCACATTAATCAGGAACCTTACCCTGAATAAGAGCCTATCTTATATGTTTCCCCCCTGTACATACAGATTGCTCACATTAATCCGGACCTTCACCCTGAATAAGAGCCTATCTTGTATGTTTCTCCCCTGTACATACAGATTGCCCACATTAATTCTGACCTTCACCCAGAATAAGAGCCTATCTTGTATGTTACCCCCTCCCTATACATACAGATTGCCCACATTAATCCGGACCTTCACCCTGAATAAGAGCCTATCTTATATGTTTCCCCCCTGTACATACAGATTACCCACATTGATCCGGACCTTCACTCAGAATAAGAGCCTATCTTATATGTTTCTCACACCCTGTACATACAGATTGCCCACATTAATCCGGACCTTCACCCTGAATAAGAGCCTATCTTATATGTTTCCCCCCTGTACATACAGATTACCCACATTGATCCGGACCTTCACTCAGAATAAGAGCCTATCTTATATGTTTCTCACACCCTGTACATACAGATTGCCCACATTAATCCGGACCTTCACCCTGAATAAGAGCCTATCTTATATGTTTCCCCCTGTACATACAGATTGCTAACATTAATCCGGACCCTCACCCTGAATTAGAGCCTATCTTATATGTTCCCCCCACCTTGTACATACAGATTGCCCACATTAATCCGGACCATCATCCTGAATAAGAGCCTATCTTATATGTTTCCCCCACCCTGTACATACAGATTCCTCACATTAATCCGGACTCTCACCCTGAATAAGAGCCTATCTTATATGTTTCCCCACCCTGTACATACAGATTGCTCACATTAATCCAGACCCTCACCCTGAATAAGAGCCTATCTTATATGTTTCCCCCCTGTACATACAGATTGCCCACATTAATCCGGAACCTTACCCTGAATAAGAGCCTATCTTATATGTTTCCCCCCGTACATACAGATTGCTCACATTAATCCGGACCTTCACCCTGAATAAGAGCCTATCTTGTATGTTTCTCCCCTGTACATACAGATTGCCCACATTAATTCTGACCTTCACCCAGAATACGAGCCTATCTTGTATGTTACCCCCTCCCTATACATACAGATTGCCCACATTAATCCGGACCTTCACCCTGAATAAGAGCCTATCTTATATGTTTCCCCCCTGTACATACAGATTACCCACATTGATCCGGACCCTCACCCAGAATAAGAGCCTATCTTGTATGTTACCCCCTCCCTATACATACAGATTGCCCACATTAATCCGGACCTTCACCCTGAATAAGAGCCTATCTTATATGTTTCCCCCCTGTACATACAGATTACCCACATTGATCCGGATCTTCACTCAGAATAAGAGCCTATCTTATATGTTTCTCACACCCTGTACATACAGATTGCCCACATTAATCCGGACCTTCACCCTGAATAAGAGCCTATCTTATATGTTTCCCCCCTGTACATACAGATTACCCACATTGATCCGGACCTTCACTCAGAATAAGAGCCTATCTTATATGTTTCTCACACCCTGTACATACAGATTGCCCACATTAATCCGGACCTTCACCCTGAATAAGAGCCTATCTTATATGTTTCCCCCTGTACATACAGATTGCTAACATTAATCCGGACCCTCACCCTGAATTAGAGCCTATCTTATATGTTCCCCCCACCTTGTACATACAGATTGCCCACATTAATCCGGACCATCATCCTGAATAAGAGCCTATCTTATATGTTTCCCCCACCCTGTACATACAGATTGCTCACATTAATCCGGACCTTCACCCTGAATAAGAGCCTATCTTATATGTTTCCCACACCCTGTACATACAGATTGCCCACATTAATCTGGACCTTCACCCTGAATAAGAGCCTATCTTATATGTTTCCCCCACCCTGTACATACAGATTGCCCACATTAATCCGGACCTTTAGCCTGAATAAGAGCCTATCTTATATGTTTCCCCCACCCTGTACATACAGATTGCCCACATTAATCTGGACCTTCACCCTGAATAAGAGCCTATCTTATATGTTTCCCCCACCCTGTACATACAGATTGCTCACATTAATCCGGACCTTCAGCCTGAATAAGAGCCTATCTTATATGTTTTCCACACCCTGTACATACAGATTGCCCACATTAATCCGGACCTTCACCCTGAATAAGAGCCTATCTTATATGTTTCCCCCCTGTACATACAGATTGCCCACATTAATCCGGAACCTTACCCTGAATAAGAGCCTATCTTATATGTTTCCCCCCTGTACATACAGATTGCTCACATTAATCCGGACCTTCACCCTGAATAAGAGCCTATCTTGTATGTTTCTCCCCTGTACATACAGATTGCCCACATTAATCCTGACCTTCACCCAGAATAAGAGCCTGTCTTGTATGTTCCCCCCGTACATACAGATTGCCCACATTGTTCCGGACCCTCACCCTGAATAAGAGCCTATCTTGTATGTTTCCCTCTCCCTGTACATACAGATTGCTCTCATTAATAATCATCTCACCTGCATCTTAATCATAACAACTGCATGTTACGAGCCTTTAAACCTACAAGATGGCGGCTCATGGAACATTAGGCAGCCTGCAAACAGGAAGTGTCTTCTGACTGTGTCGCTCTGCATTCTGGGATTGCTGACCTTTCCCTGACCCCAGCTCTGCTCTGTCTGCGCAAAGCACAGCCATTACCCCGCCCCCTGCACTTTATCCCGCTCTCCTCTCCTCAGTATGTGATGCTTCTGAGGCAAGATGGCGGCGCCCGTATCCTAGAGTCCTGAACAGAGTTGCAGCCCAGTGGGGGAAAGAATAAAAAGTAAGTGACTAAACACTTAAAATATATTAATTTTAGATGCTGGGGAATCGTTTTTTTTATGGGTTTGGGCTTTTGTTAAATGGTCACGAGGGTCCGGTTTAAACATGCTGCACGCAAAGCGCAACACAGCGCAGACATGACTGACCACACATAGGGGGCGCTTCAGAGCCACGTGAGAACTCTCACTTCTTTTTTAGAAGAGAAAACTTCCATTGACTTTCATAGCTGGCTCTGAATCAGACATCAGAGTGTGCGAGTTGTGCAGTCGCACAGGGCGCCGTCTCATTCTCCCTGCAAGGGGGCGCCAGCGAGCCTCCACTCACTCAGCCTAGCAGGCTTCCCTGCCTCCATCTTTCTCTCTGTTTTTCACATTCCCTCCTTCCCATTTCTACATTTCCTTCTACACTTTTGCATACTCGCATCCTTTACTTACTTGTATATCTTAATTCATTCCCCCTTTTGCACATCCTTCCTTCTATCATTTCATTTTCCTCCACGCTCCCTCCTTTCCTGTCTTTTATCCACATTACCTTCTTCTCTCTCTTCCCTCTTTTCCGCATTCTCTCCTTCTCTCTCATTTGCACATTTCCTCCTTCCATCTCTTTCTCTATTCCGCAATCTCTCCTTCTTTCACATTCTCCGCTCTTTAATTCACATTCTCTCCTCCTTTCTGATTTTCACATACCACTGTTTCTCTCTCTCTCGCTCTCTATTCTACAATCTCTCCTTTTTTCCTGCAAATCCTTCTCCTCTCCTTTCTACATGCTCTTCTTTCTCTCATTTGTACATTTCTTCCATCGTTATTCTTCTCTGATTTGCACATTCTCTCCTACTCTCTCATTTACATGTTCCTTCCTTCCCTTTCCTTTATCCACATTCACTCCTTCTCTCTCTCTTCTTCATTCCCTCTCTCTCTCTCTCTCTCTCTCTTCTTCATTCCCCCTCTCTTTCTCTCTCTCTTCTTCATTCTCTCTCTCTCTCTCTGTCTCTCTCTCTCTTCTTCATTCCCCCTCTCTTTCTCTCTCTCTCTCTCCCTCTCTTCTACATTCCCGCCTTCTCTCTATTTTCACATATTCACCATTTTCTTTCATTGAACAATTGCCTCATTCTCTCTCTCTCTCTCTCTCTCTCTCTCTCTCTGTCTCTCTCTCTCTCTCTCTCTTTCTCTCTCTCTCTTCTTCATTCCCTCTCTCTCTCTCTCTCTTCTTCATTCCCTCTCTCTCTCTCTCTCTCTTCTTCATTCCCTCTCTCTTTCTCTTTCTCTTTCTTCTTCATTCCCTCTCTCTCTCTCTCTCTCTTCTTCATTCTCTCTCTCTCTCTCTCTTCTTCATTCCCTCTCTCTCTCTCTCTCTCTCTCTCTCTCTTCTTCATTCCCTCTCTCTCTCTCTCTTCTTCATTCCCTCTCTCTCTCTCTCTCTCTCTCTCTCTCTCTCTCTTCTTCATTCCCTCTCTCTCTCTCTCTTCTTCATTCCCTCTCTCCCTCTCTCTCTCTCTCTCTCTCTCTCTCTCTCTCTTCTTCATTCCCTCTCTCTCTCTCTCTCTCTCTCTCTCTCTCTTCTTCATTCTCTCTCTCTCTCTCTCTTCTTCATTCCCTCTCTCCCTCTCTCTCTCTCTCTCTCTCTCTCTCTCTCTTCTTCATTCCCTCTCTCCCTCTCTCTCTCTCTCTCTCTCTCTCTTCTTCATTCCCTCTCTCTCTCTCTCTCTCTCTCTCTTCTTCATTCCCTCTCTCTCTCTCTCTTCTTCATTCCCTCTCTCTCTCTTTCTCTCTCTCTCTCTTCTTCATTCCCTCTCTCTCTCTTTCTCTCTCTCTCTCTCTACTTCATTCCCTCTCTCTTTCTCTCTCTTCTTCATTCCCCCCCTCTCTCTCTCTCTCTCTCTCTCTCTCTCTCTCTCTCTCTCTCTCTCTTCTTCATTCTCTCTCTCTTCTTCATTCCCTCTCTCTCTCTCTCTCTCTCTCTCTTCTTCATTCCCCCTCTCTCTCTCTCTTCTTCATTCCCTCTCTCTTTCTCTCTCTCTCTTCTTCATTCCCTCTCTCTCTTTCTCTCTCTCTCTCTTCTTCATTCCCTCTCTCTCTTCTTCATTCCCTCTCTCTCTCTTCTTCATTCCCTCTCTCTCTCTTTCTCTCTCTCTCTCTTCTTCATTCCCCCTCTCTTTCTCTCTCTCTTCTTCATTCTCTCTCTCTCTCTCTGTCTCTCTCTCTCTTCTTCATTCCCCCTCTCTTTCTCTCTCTCTCTCTCCCTCTCTTCTACATTCCCGCCTTCTCTCTATTTTCACATATTCACCATTTTCTTTCATTGAACAATTGCCTCATTCTCTCTCTCTCTCTCTTCACTTCCCCCCTTTTCCGCATTCTCCTCTTCTCTCTCATTTGCACATTTCCTCCTTCCATCTCTTTCTCTATTCCACAATCCCTCCTTCTCTCTTTTTCTGCAAATCCTTCTCCTCTCTTTTCTACATGCTCTCCTTCTTTCTCATTTGCACATTCCCTCCTCCTCTCTCATTTACATGTTCCCTCCATCCCTCTCTTTTATCCACATTTCCACCATCTCTTTTTCTTCTACATTCCCTCCTTCTCTCTATTTTTCACCATTTTCTTTCATTGAACAATTGCCACCTTCTCTCTCTCTCTCTCTCTTTTCTGCATTCTGCCCTTCTCTCTCATTTTCACATCTCCTCCTTAATTCTTCTTCTCTCTATTGTCTACATGCTCTCCTTCTTTCTCATTTGTACATTCCTTCCGTCTCTATTCTCTCTCTCATTTGCATATTCTCTCCTCCTCTGTCATTTACATGTTCCCTCTCTTTTTTTCACATTTCCTCCTTCCCTCTCTCTCTTTTACATTCCCTGCTTCTTTCTATTTTTCGCATTTTCACAATTTTCGATTGCCTCCTTCTCTCGCTCTAGTCTACATTTCTTCCTCACTCTATCCTAATTCTACATTCCCTTTTCTATCTCTCTCTCTCACTATTCTACATTCCCTTCTTTTTTCCCGCTCTCTATTCTATATTCCCTCCTTCTTTCTCTCTTTTCTACATTCTCTCCTTCTCTCTATTCCACATTACTTCCTTCTCTCTCTTAGTTTCACATTCACTCCTATGTAGTCCGTCCACAACCCCTCCCTCTTTCAATTTCCAAATACACTTCTCCTCTCTTTTGTACATTTTCTTTTTTTTCAAGTTTCCTCCTTCCCTCTATTTTATCCACCTTTTCTTTCTCTCTCTCTTCCACAATCCTCCTTTTCTCTCTGTTTTACACATTTTGCCCTTTTTCTCTCCTTGGCACATTTCCTCCCTCTCTCTCTCTTTTCCCCAGGGATAGTGAATCAGCCAGCGCTGGAGTCTTTTAGATATCAGAACAGTTGTTTCTATATAAATGTAATAATAATAATAATAACAATAATAATTAATTTAAACAGTGTACTTATTAGCATGACATATTATTATTTTTAGTAGCAGTAGCAGCAATACAAATATATATAACAATATATAACAATAATATTATCTTTAATAATATTACTACTCACATTATTAATCAATAATAATAATTTATACAATAGTATTATCGTTACTAGTATTATTATTATTATTATTATTATTTTTATTATTAATAGTAGCAGTAGTAGCAATACAAATATTAGAAATATTATCTTTAATGATATAATATAATAATAAAAATATGATCTCTAATATTATAAATAATAATATTATGAGTGGCAGTATCAATCATAATAATAATAAAATAAACATTTGTATCAATATTATTATTATTAGAGTTTCAGCAGCAGCAGTAATAGTAACAATAATATCAATAGTAATAATATTAGTAGTAACACTAGTAATGATAATAGTAGCAACGCTAATAGTAATTATAATGTTAATATTATTTCAAAAGCAATATTATTATCATTAATAATAATAATTAATAATAATAATAATAATGTTTATTTATATAGCACCATCATCTTCCATTGCGCTTTCAAAGGTATGATTATTATTAATGTTTATTTATATAGCGCCATCATCTTCTGTAGCGCTTTAAAATATATGATATTATTAATGTTTATTTATATAGCGCTTTACAAGGTATGATTATTATTAATGTTTATTTATATAGCGCCACCATCTTCCATAGCGTATGATTATTATTGATGTTTATATAGCGCCATCATCATAGAGCTTTACAAGGTATGATTAATAATAGAAATAATAAGACAAAAATTATAATTAATATCAGTAATAATAATAGTAACAACATTAATAACGGTAGTAGTACCGATATCAATACTAGTATTAGTAGCGATGGGGCGGGATTCCTGCGCTGGCTGGACCATCTGTGACGTCACAGAGCCCTCGGCACTCGGCCGGTTACATTGTATCACAGTCGCTTCCACATGGCGCCGCGCACTTCCGCCTCTTGGCCGCTAGAGGGCGCCGGGCCGCCACCCTTCCTCGCGGCTGTTCCCCCCGGGGGGAGATTGGCAGCCCCTCAACTCGCGTTGCCGGAGCGATATGTAAATGAAAAGTGCAACGGGGGCCTGTGATTGGCCGAGGACGGGATCCCCACACCTAGTCGGGCGTGGCCACACACGTTGCCCCGTTAAAGGGCAGAGTTGGAGCTTTGAGCCCTTCAGTGGGAATAAGAGCCGAGGCTGTGCCGCTACCGCTGCTGCTGAGCCCGCGGACCCTGAGCGGAGCATGAGAGACACCCGAACCGGGCAACCGAGGCTTCCCGACCGGCGACCTGATCCCTGACACCCGCCCGGGGTAAGGACTCACTCACACCCGCGGGACCACCTGGCGGGTGAGAGCTGCGCAACCGGCTTGGCGAGGGCTCCGCACCCGCATCCAGCACTTCTGAGGGTTCCGCACCCAGCTTGACAAGGGCTCCGCACCCGCATCCAGCACTTCTGAGGGTTCCGCACCCGCACCCAGCTTGACAAGGGCTCCGCACCCGCATCCAGCACTTCTGAGGGTTCCGCACCCGCATCCAGCTTGACAAGGGCTCCGCACCCGCATCCAGCACTTCTGAGGGTTCCGCACCCGCATCCAGCTTGACAAGGGCTCCGCACCCCTATCCAGCACTTCTGAGGGTTCCGACCCGCATCCAGCTTGACTAGGGCTCCGCACCCACATCTAACACTTCTGACGGTTCCGCATCCTGTTTGACGAGGGCTCCGCAGCTACATCCAGCACCGCTGAGGACTCCGCACCCGCACTTCTGAGGGTTCCGCATCCAGTTTGACAAGGGCTCCGCACCTGTATCCAGCTTGACGAGGGCTCCGCACCTGTATCCAGCTTGACGAGGGCTCCGCAGCCACCTCCACAACTATTGCCGGAGCCAGGACCGAGCCCCCTCCTCTCCTTTCCTCTCCCCCCCTCCTCCTCCCGCAGCCTGCAAGGGGGCGGGGAGCTCCTAAATTGTCGCCCCTGAAGTGACAGCGACATCTCTTATATGGACTGAGATGGCCTCTGATCTGGCCATGAGCGCAGATCTGCCCACCAGCCCCCTCGCCATCGAGTATGTCAACGACTTCGATCTGCTGAAATTCGAGGTGAAGAAGGAGCCCCCCGAAGCCGACCGATTCTGCCACCGACTGCCGCCCGGATCGCTGTCGTCCACCCCGATCAGCACACCGTGCTCGTCGGTGCCATCGTCGCCAAGCTTCTGCGCGCCCAGCCCCGGAGGGGCGCAAGCCGCCGGCGCCCCGGCAGGTAGCCACCACCCAGCTTCCGCCAACAAGCCCCAGCTGGAGGACCTGTACTGGATGTCCAGCTACCAGCACCACCTCAACCCCGAGGCCCTCAACCTCACGCCCGAGGATGCCGTGGAGGCTCTGATCGGCAACTCCCACCATCAGCACCACCATCACCACCACCAGGGCTATGAGGGAGGCTTCCGGGGCCAGCAGTACCCCGGGGACGAGATGGCCAACTCCGGCCACCACCACCAAGTTCACCACCACCACCATCATCACAACCACCACCTCAGGCTGGAGGAGAGGTTCACCGACGAGCAGCTGGTCAGCATGTCGGTCCGGGAGCTCAACCGGCAGCTGAGGGGCTTCAGCAAAGAGGAGGTGATCCGCCTGAAGCAGAAGAGAAGAACCCTGAAGAACCGGGGCTATGCTCAGTCCTGCCGCTACAAGAGGGTCCAGCAGAGGCACATCCTGGAGACTGAGAAGTGTCAGCTCCAGAGCCAGGTGGAGCAACTCAAACAAGAGGTCTCCAGGCTAGCCAAGGAGAGGGACCTCTACAAAGACAAGTATGAGAAACTGGCCAGCAGGGGCTTCAGCACCAGGGAGTCCCCTCAAAGCCAAGCACCACTGCCATCCAACCCAGGCAAACCAGCCAATGACTACTTCATCTGACCCCCTACCACCACCATCTAACCCTGGGCAAAACTTTCAATGACTTCTTAATTTGACCTGATTAACATCATCTAACCCGGGCACACCTGCCAATGACCTCTTCATCCGACCCACCACCACCCAACCCAGGCAAACCTGCCAATGACCTCTTCACCTGACCCAACACCACCACCCAACCCTGGCAAACCTGCCAATGACTTCTTCTTCTGAGCCAACACCACCACCTAACCCTGGCACACCTGCCAATGACTTCCACCACCCAACTCTGACACACCTTCCAATGACTTCTTCTTCTGACCCAACACCACCACCCAACCCTGGCACACATGCCAATGACTTCTACCACCCAACCCTGACACACCTGCCAATGACTTCTTCTTCTGACCCAACACCACCACTCAACCCTGGCACACATGCCAGTGACTTCTACGTGTCACCCTACACCACCACCCAAACCTGGGAAAACCTGCCAATGACTTCTTCACCTGACCAAACACCACCACCCAACCCTGGCACACCCGACAATGACTTCTTCACCTAACCCAATATTACCACCCAACCCAATGACGTCTTCACCTGACCCACCACCACCCAACTGAGGAAAATCTGCCAATGACTTCTTCTTCTGACCCAACACCACCACCATCAAACCCAGGAAAACCTGCCAATGACCTCTTTATCTGACCTTCCACCACCGCAATCGAGCCCGGGCAAACTCACCTAGATCCTCCTCCATCTGTACATACCACCATTACTGAGCTCACAGACTTGACATCCTATCCAAACTGTCCACCTACCACCACTAAAGGAAAACAAGTCATATTTTTGTCTTCTCCAAGCTCTTGATCACCAACCAAACTTCTTCATGTCTTACAATTACTTGTATGTAAATATATATAGAGATAGAGACCGTATACCAACTATGGACCTTTTTGTGGGAAGCCCCTGCCCCCGCATTTAGGACATTTTATAGGGCCGGAGAGAAATCAAAAAGTTCCCCGTTTTGGGCATTTTTGCCTAGAGGGAGTCCAAAATGCTCCTCGTCTTTCGGACTGCTGATTGAGCCAGAACTTGAAAAGTCTTAATGAGAAGTGGCGAGATTGTGCAGAGCAATACTCCACAACGACTCGCCAAGGAAGAGACCACACTGCTATTTTTTTCGGCCTCTGTCCCATCTAGGACTGAAAGAGACGATGGACCTTTCGAGGGTTCTTCTCCAGGAACTGAACAAAACTGTGCAGTTACTTTGGGTATGAACGTAGACTTTTTAGCAATCCTGCATGCAGGTCATGTATGGTCACACAAGGTACCCTTTTTTACTAGTCCCAGACAATGAAGCATGTTGTAGATTTTTTTTTTTTCTTTTTGTTTTTTTTTTTCTTTTTGTTCGTTATTTATTTATGAAATGTTTTCGTCGAGAACAAAATTAATTTGTGCATCTTGTGGGTGACCCACACACTGAAGAGTCTTAACCGCCCCCTTCCCTTGTGGGATTTTCTTATGTTTTATGCCAGTTGGGGGAAGGGGGGGGAGGGCAACAAAAATATTTTTTTTCCTCCAAAGAAAAGGGGACACGTGTATGAATTTTTACCCCCCCCCTCCCCCACCTTTGTCTATGTTCTATTATTTAAATCTGAGCCATTATTTAAAGTGTCCATCAATGTACATAATTGTAGAGTTTAGTTCGTTTTTGATGATTTTATTTATGAGCCTATATTTTGCTTGGTGATTTAAATATTTAACGAAAAAAATACCTTAAAAAAAAAAAAACTAAAACTAAAGCAAAACGAAAAAGTCTTAAAATTTGTATGTAGTAGCATGCAAATATTATTTAAATAAGTCAATTACTGTCGATGAGTTGAAAAGAAAAAAATCCTAATGCACTATATAAAGGAATCCATGGGATACATACATTGTTGTTTTATAGAGATTTAAATAAATTATTATCTATGCTGTTACCATGTTGAGTAATAAACATACATTCTAAGGTGACCCTCCTGGGGGCGATATAGTAATATATTAACGAAATATTGGGCTGCTTTTTATCCTATGCACACCGGTCTTATTTATTAACTTAACCCTTGCCCTTGGGCGGAGGAAACAAATGTTATTTAAAATAATTCTTATGCTATTGCAAACTATTTCTGCTAAAAAAAAATAAAAATAAAAAATCAATTTGCAAAAAAAAAAAAAAAGAAATCACACAAAAATGTTTTATGTGAAGAAAAACGACGACATGCGAGTTCACGGTAAAAATCGTTACCTCGAAGCAGCGGCGGCGCATTTAGACGCGGTCAATTTTTTAAGGAATTTCTGCTGGATTACAGAGCCGTAAATGGGATATTTAAAGACTTAAGTGAAACGACTGAGGTGTGTGGATCGACTGAATTTTTATGGCATTTACATTTCATTTTTTCCTCTTTTTTATTTATTTTTTTATTTTTAGAGATTAGTTTGTGTCTTGGATAATTGTGTGGGAGTGAGTGCTTGTGAGATGGTGAGGCTGGTGAATTTATTCCCTGTTTTATTTGCAGTTTGAAGTTAGGATTTCTTTTATTTAGTTCCAGATTTAACGCTATTTTATTTATTATAATATAGTTATTTTTTGTTTTATATTGGAATTTATATTGTTTTTTTTTTTTTAAGTTTGGAAACAACAGCACTCTGAGGGCTCTGCAGAATGATTTGGCAAATTCTTTAGCATAGACGGTAGGCTGCTGTTTATTTCTCAGACTTAAAAAAAAAAATTGTTACACCACTGGAAAAAAAAAAATGATGGACCTCATCTGTAAAAATGCCCCTTCGCAGGTTATTTTTGGGTAGAATTAGAACTTAGAATTTTTTTTTTTCTGAGAGTTCGATTTAAAAAGCTCCGGTAAACTTGCTTCACCGGACCTGGCGATGGGGCAGTTGTACAGCTTAGATGCAAATTCTATTTTATTTTAGTTTTCGAAGTTGCAAAATAACAGCAGTCTGTGGGGAATCCAAACACACATGAGGAAGGCTGCGTTCAGATTTCTCATACAGTAGGCTGCTGTTATTTTATAACTTAGAAATATAAAATACTTACCCCATTATAAATCATTTGCAACTCATCTGTAAAACTCCCCCATCAAACTTGCACAGGATTTACATGTAGATTTTTATTAATGTATGTAGTATGTAGATTTCTTTTCAATTTATTGATTACGAAAAGCATCTCAAAACAGAGCCGCAAGCCACTATATAGAGAGAGCGAGCCATGTTAGGCTTAATATAGGGACCACAAAACCCTCTACTCAAAGCTTTTTAGGAAAGCGCCTCTTTTCCAAAAAGCATCTCCAAACTCTCCGGAAATATATAAAATCATTTGGATAACCCCTCCCCCATTACAATTATCATGGTCTATTACATATGAATCAATTAAAATAGACATTCAATTAATAGACTAGGATTACATTATAATAATAACAAGAATATTATCAAGACGCTATCGATCTGCTTTCAGTAAAAAAGGGTTGAATTTTATTCATTAGGCATCGACAATACCTTCACATATTAATTAATTAAATAATTAGTAAGATATTTTTTCTTTTTTTTTTTTTTACATTTCCCTTTTGCAATAGATTAACATGATTCTTCACTAGTAATTCTAAAACCTTTATGGCAAATTATTAAATGCTCTACTTACATTGAGCCACTATAACTTCATTAGCATACTTTAATATATGCTGTTAGTATAATTCATTAATATATATTAGGTTTATACTTTTTTTTTTTTTTTGCTTTTTTATATTAATACATATTTAGTTAATATATATTACATACATTACATACATTAGATTTATCCTTTTTTTCTATTTATTATCATTATTTATTTTATTTGTTTTATAAAGCGTCATCATCTTCCATGGTGCTTTACAATGTGAAGTTACAAACAGAGTAAAACAACTAACTTACAATACATGACAGAAAAGCATTAATACACAATCATACTGAACACTAGGAGAGGCGGCCCTGCCCTTGCGGGCTTACAATTATATATATCTATCTATATCTATCTCTATATATATATATATATATATATATATATATATATATTATCTTTATTATTACAATTGCAGTTTATATGCAATTTATATTAATATATTAAGTTTATTTTTTGCAATTTAGACTATAATTTATATAATGTAGATCATTAGCTTTTTAGGTAGCTATAAGCGTACTTATAAGTAGGATATTTAAAACATAGGTGGATTTAATATGAAATAAAATCAAATACATTTCTCTTTTATTAAAAAAAGAAATGTGGTATTTTTTAATTTGCCAAAAATAATTTTGTTTCATTTATTGGGGGAATATTCTACAGCTCCCACCTTAGCATTGCTTCATTTTAGCCTTATACAAATGTTTAACATGAGAAATTATTACAGAAATAGTAATACCTTAAAATACATCTAGTCAGCCTACATAAGGTATCACCTTATTTCTTTACTTTTCTAATATTCGCATGATACAAGACAATGCTGCTTACAGTAATAGTCCGAAATTATATTGCTTATAGTGGATGATTTATTATATTAGTCTCTTACCTTTTTTTTAACCTTCTCATTGCTTATTAGGAACGCAATCTGGGCGCTTAATTGCCTGTGGTGGTTGGGAGGGGGTTGAAACAACATTCTATCTCGAATAATAGTCTCAGTTTCTATTGTTTTATATAAATTTAAAGTGGTGATAGAATCTTCATGTTCAGTAGAAAGTTTTGGAATTTGTAGAAAAGTTTTGAGGTGGCATCACCGGACCTACCTGCAATCTGCTACTTGGTTGTATTATTATACCTGCAATCCGCTACTTGGGGGTATTATTATACCTGTAATCCGCTGCTTGGGGGTATTATACCTGCAATCCGCTGCTTGGGGGTATTATACCTGCAATCTGCTGTTTGGGGGTATTATACCTGCAATCTGCTGTTTGGGGGTATTATACCTGCAATCCGCTGTTTGGGGGTATTATACCTGCAATCTGCTGTTTGGGGGTATTATACCTGCAATCTGCTGTTTGGGGGTATTATACCTGCAATCTGCTGTTTGGGGGTATTATACCTGCAATCTGCTGTTTGGGGGTATTATACCTGCAATCTGCTGTTTGGGGGTATTATTATACCTGCAATCTGCTGTTAGGGGGTATTATTATACCTGCAATCTGCTGTTTGGGGGTATTATACCTGCAATCTGCTGTTTGGGGGTATTATTATACCTGCTAGATGCTACTATCTGCTCTAACTTTACCTGATATAAAATGAAAGAATGGGATTTCTCCACCACTTTGGATCTTCTTATCGATTAGACTCGCGTAACCGCAATGTACAGTTTGTAGTGCTATACATCGTAACACTCTATGCAGTTCTTTTACTGTAGTTGTGACACTGGAGGGTGAAGCTAAAGAGTTAGTGGAGGAAGTTTAAGTCTTGGGTGAGAATTGCCAAATGCATCTAGGTGAGCTTTTTAATTTTAACACACAAAAATGTGCAATAAAAAAATTTGTTCAAATTTTTCTTAAAAAAAAAAAAAAAAATCACCTGCCCATGTGACGGGGCATTTTTCCAGGTGAGGTGCATCATTTTTCTTATGAGATAAGCAGAAAAAATAGTTAGCATAGCCCATAACGTGCTGTTATCGCCCAAAAATATATCACAACAAACGTAATGTACCGAACCTGTAAAAATGCCCCGTCACGGGAACAGGTAATATTTGGGGGAGAAAAAAAAGGTAGAATAAACAAGTTAGCTAAACAGTTGAGCGTGATGTGGGTTGCAGTCAACACCGCAATGCACACTGGCTGCACCAAATAATTACCATGACCCTCATTGTATGGTCGTTCTGTTATACTATTGATAGGCACCTTCAGGTTGTCGCTAACTTTTATTAAGATATTTACATCGTCAAGATTGCTGTTATAAATGTGATATAATATATTTACCTCTAATATGCAGATTATATATGTTAGATATACTTATGATTGAGTTTAATAATGGAATGGTGTGATCCTAGTCTGGACCGATACTTGTGATAGCAAGAACTATGATCTTCCCAAAGGGTCGGATTCATAAGTAGAAACGTATATATATCTACAATACAATACTGGGTTATATTATTACACCTTTGATCTCCCCAAAGGTTCAGATTCCTAAATAAAAGCTTATATATCCAAAACCTATATATCTACAATACAATACTTGGTTATATTATTACACCTTTGATCTCCCCAAAGGGTCAGATTCCTAAATAGGCTAAAACTTATATATCTACAATACAATACTTGGTTATATTATTACACCTTTGATCTCCCCAAAGGGTCAGATTCCTAAATTAAAACTTATATATCCAAAACGTATATATCTACAATACAATACTTGGTTATATTATTACACCTTTGATCTCCCCAAAGGGTCAGATTCCTAAATAAAAGCTTATATATCCAAAACTTATATATCTACAATACAATACTTGGTTATATTATTACACCTTTGATCTCCCCAAAGGGTCAGATTCCTAAATAAAAGCTTATATATCCAAAACTTATATATCTACAATACAATACTTGGTTATATTATTACACCTTTGATCTCCCCAAAGGGTCGGATTCCTAAATAGGCTAAAACGTATATATCTACAATACAATACTTGGTTATATTATTACACCTTTGATCTCCCCAAAGGGTCAGATTCCTAAATAAAAACGTATATATCCAAAACGTATATATCTACAATACAATACGGGGTTATATTATTACACTTTTGGTCTCCCCAAAGGGTCAGATTCCTAAATAAAAGCTTATATATCTAAAACTTGTATATCTGCAATGCAATACTTGGTTATATTATTACACCTTTGATATCCTCAAAGGGTAGGATTCCTATTCGTTCTGTGATAGAAACATAGAAGGTTGACGGCAGAAGGAGACCATACGGTCCATCTAGTCGGCCCTTATGTATAAACTGTATGTTCTCTTTATCTTAGGATAGATGGAGGCTTATCCCAGGCATGTGCTCATTTGCTGACTCGATTTTTCAACTACCTCTGCTGGAAGTTCATTCCTGGCATCTACTACTATTTCCGTAAAATAATATTTTCTAACATTGCTTCTGATCTTCCCCCCGACTAGCTTCAGGTTGTGCCCCCTTGTTATATCATTAAGTTTCTTCTTACAAACACTTCCCTCCTGAACCTTATTCCCTCCTGTCACATATATAAAGGTCTCCATCATGTCCCCCCTCTCCCTTCTTTCCTCCAGACTGTGATATATTCATAGGCTAGATGGCTTATCGGGTTGTCTCAGCACCAGGTCAGAACATTTGACTACTTTTTTTAAGGAGAGAAAACTGCCATTCACGGTTATTGTATGATTCAGCAACCAGATGTACATTTTCCCTTAAAGCTGAATCAGCAGTTTTGTCTCCTAAAAGGTAGTAGAGTTTTCTAACCTGGTGCTGAATCGACCCATATGTCTATGTATACTTATGTGTATGCATATTATAAATATAAAACACTATATATATAAAAATATTAATGATAGATATTATATTAGTTGTATTATTATACCTATACTTTTCTCAAAATAGGATTTCTATTCATTCTGTAAAATACTCATGATAGATATTACAGTATATTAGTTGTATTATTATACCTATAATTTTCTCAAAGTGTAGGATTTTTATTCATCCTGTGATATGTATGATAGATACGTCTGATTACTTGGTTGTGTTATTAAACCTATGATTTCCTAGGAGGGTAAGATTTGTATTCAGCCAATACTCGTAGGCTACATAATATATCCACAGCATTTCTATATATGTAGATATACTTGATTATACCTAGTGCGAGCAGGGTGATACTCCTACGTTATCTGGAATATATTCCTATGCTAGACTCATATACATTCAGGATGATGCTGGAACATAGGGGAATAGCCCTAAATGGGAAAAGGTTTGTGATTGCTATTTCTCCTGCAATATCCAGCAATGTTGGGATCTCTCCTCTATAATAAGCTTAAAAGCCATATAAACAGAGGTGCAATATGCAATGCAGTATATATCTAAGATATCCTAAAAGGATGATATTCCTGTACCCTAATGAGATATACCAATGAGCTAGATTAATATATCTACACTATAATACTTTGTTATCCTATTATACTTATAATAATCTTCGAGAGTGGGATCCCTACTCGCTGTAATAGCGAGAACTATAATCATTTTACCTGCAATTTGTTACATAGTTTAGACCAAAAGGGCGGGACTCCGTCTTTTATTGTGATCTACTCCAAAGCTAGCGTGATATACCAAGGCTAGAGTGCTATACTTATTCATACTCTACATATGAAAGAATAATATAACTGCAATCATGGGCCCCTATTCAGTAAGAGTTGAAAAGAATTCTAAAGAAATCATTTTATGAGAAAAAAGCCTGAGAATATCACTTTTGCTGAATCACCAGCTAAGAAGACAATGAAAGTCAATGGCATTTTCTTTTTACTCCCAAGAGAAGCTATGATCGATTTACTCCTTTTTACGCTGTAGTAAAAAGTGCCATTGCCTTTCAGTGTGTTTCTAGCTGGTAATTCAGCAACAGCGACAATCTCAAGCTTTTTTTTCTCATAAAGTGAATTCTTTACTACCATGAGAACATACTTTCCCATGATTGAAGTTATATTATTGAAGCCAGTGACAGTTTCATAGAGAATGAATAAGTACATTTTCCTTTTTTCAGCTCTTACTGAATCGGGGCCCAAGATTGAAGTTATATTATTGAAGCCGGTGACTGTTTCATAGATAGAGTATGAATATGTACATTTTCTTTTTTTCAACTCTTACTGAATCGGCGCCTATGATGGAAGTTATAATATTGAAGCCGGTGACTGTTTCATAGGTAGAGTATGAATAAGTAAATTTTCCTTTTTTTTCAACTCTTACTGAATCGGGGCCCAAGATTGAAGTTATATTATTGAAGCCAGTGACTGTTTCATAGATAGAGTATGAATAAGTAAATTTTCCTTTTTTTCCAACTCTTACTGAATCGGCGCCTATGATGGAAGTTATAATATTGAAGCCGTGACTATTTCATAGGTAGAGTATAAATAGGTTAGTTTCCCCTTTTTTCAACTCTTACTGAATCGGCGCCTATGATTGAAGTTATATTATTGAAGTCGGTGACTGTTTCATAGGTAGAGTATAAATAGGTTAGTTTTCCCTTTTTTCAACTCTTACTGAATCGGGGCCTATGATGGAAGTTATATTATCGAAGCCGGTGACTGTTTCATAGGTAGAGTATAAATAGGTTAGTTTTCCCTTTCTTTCAAGTCTTACTGAATCGGGGCCTATGATTGAAGTTATAATATTGAAGCCGGTGACTGTTTCATAGGTAGAGTATGAATAAATAAGTTTTACTTTTTCTCAACAATTACTGAGTCGAGGCCATTGTGTCTGTTATACCTCAAGGGGTAAAATCCTTTAAATGTATTAGGCAGTGTATTAACCTGCAATAAACCTTTTAGTTATATTATTATATGATAAGGGTGGGGTTCCAGTAGTCTACCTTTATCATCCACCGGAACACTAGGATTTCTTTTAAGGAATTGTTCTTTTTTAGCTTTTCATTGTGCATATACCCCTGTCATTACAATACAACAATGAGGTTCTATTACATCTATTGGGTGGGATCACAACTCCAATGGGGTGTTTGTAGGTTGGTAGTTCTGTACCTGCAATATTTATCTTGCTGTTTATCTAGTATCTATCTATCTATCTATCTATCTATCTATCTATCTATCTATCTATCTGTCTATCTCCTATCTATCTATCTATCTATCTATCTATCTATCTATCTCCTATCTATCTATCTATCTCCTATCTATCTATCTATCTATCTATCTATCTATCTATCTATCTATCTATCTATCTCCTATCTATCTATCTATCTATCTCCTATCTATCTATCTATCTATCTATCTATCTATCTCATATCTATCTATCTATCTATCTATCTCCTATCTATCTATCTATCTATCTATCTATCTATCTCATATCTATCGATCTATCTATCTATCTATCTCATATCTATCTATCTATCTATCTATCTATCTATCCCATATCGATCTATCTATCTATCTATCTATCTATCTATCTATCTATCTATCTCATATCTATCTATCTATCTATCTATCTATCTATCTATCTATCCCATATCGATCTATCTATCTATCTATCTATCTATCTATCTATCTATCTATCTCATATCTATCTATCTATCTATCTTATATCATTCACAGCACCCTAGGATTTTTTTAAAGGATTTTCTCTTCTTTATTAGCTTTTCATAGTGAATATACCCCTGTCATTACAATACAATGATGAGGTTTAATTATATCTATAGGGTGGGATCCCAACTCCAAATGGGGTGTTCATAGGTCGTCAGTTCTATACCTGCAATATTTATCTTGTTGTTTATCTAGTATATATTGATTATTCCTATTGTCATCCTCTGTTGCCGATTTGGTAAATGTATTTTCTACATTTGAGTTTTAAATGCAGGTTTTTTTTCCGATATCCAGTTGATATTAACAGTCACTGAATTAAATC